>OX453305.1:20646506-20690998 GCA_949710035.1 Crambus lathoniellus | reverse complement strand
TATAGGCAAACAAGAAATCTTTAATTTTGTAATTAAAACATTGAAGATAATAATCACCATTCATGCATTAACAAACTGTAACACAAACAAAGAGTGGAGTATGCTTTTACATCTGTACCGACGATATCGGAATGCTACCGAAAACAAGATAAGTATAACTTCAAAGCAACAACAGCGTTATTATTGTCGGCTACTTCTTGGAACTATATCCGCTTTTGGTACTTTACAGTTAAACAGTTACAATGTCGTTATATAAAAACAATGTACTACTATTGATTCCAGACAGTATGTATAATCAAAAGAGTTTTGACCTTTTAAATAAGCCACACATTATTTTATTCCATAATGAAACTGGAGTAGATACCATAAGGTTACGTATAATTTAGATGTCTACATAAGTTTTAAAACCTACAACTGAAAATGAACTCAATTATTGTATGGTAGTTGGAGTACCTATGTTCTATTTTAGGTAAAAATCACAAAAATCTTCATTTAGTACCCATATCCAATGAAACTTAAATGGATGAATGGAGCCAAAAATAATAAAAATAATTACAGTATAATTTCCACATCTTAAAATGTAAATAGATATGTATTGCACGTCATAGATGCATTTATATGCACATTTATGTGCCTATGCACAATGCGTTTTTATTTGTTTCAATACAGACGAGATACGCCTGCGAGTCAGATGTAGCTCGTATAACTTTCCAACTTTTGCTTTTCAAACGTGTCTGTACCAAATCAACAAAGGCGCAACAAAGGGCGTGTAAAAACGCGGTCTGCATAGGCTCTAAACCGGTAAAAGTAGTTAATGCCTACGGTTTCATTATTTCTTGAGGAAAAATATTAAAAGTGATAGAAATATACTACACCAATTCATATCTGTGTGATAAGCAAATATACAGGATATGATTTCGATTATTAATTTGACTTCACGTTCTAATTTAGGTTAATAAAACAATCAAATGAAGCTTTCAGCCGGTCTACTTACTAACGGGTGTCCCAAAAGTAGGTATAGGATGATATGTCTCAATAAAACGCGAATGGATTGAAATTTCTTCGTAGTTTTAATTTTATTTTAAAGAAGAGACTTGTACAATTTTATCTGAATAGAATATCTGCTAAATGGCCGCCACGGGCATTTTTGCTCATTTGCTGTGTGCAAGTTTTTCATGACACTTTCACACATTTCGCTGCTAATTTCACATATTTCGCTACTTATTTCACCAATAACTCGGCGAATATTTTGTCTATATTGTCTATGTTTTGTGGATAGTTGACGTAGACTTTATCTTTCACGTAGCCCCAAAGAAAGAAATCCAGTGGCATCAGATGGCAAGATCTCGGTGGCCATTTGACATCACCTCTTCTTGAAATTACGAGATTTTTCGACCTTTGTTGTGACGACGAGTGTTTGTAATTGATCGTGAATTTTCGTTAAATATTTGTATAACTTCTATGCGCTGTTTAATTGTGAAACGCTCCACGATTAATTTTACATGTGTCAAGATGACGTATGTCAAATTTCAACCCGCCATCTTGAATATTTCGGAAATAGCGCGAAATTCAAATCCTATACCTACTTTTGAGACACCCTTTACTATTATGGAAACTTAATATTAACCCGATTTCTATAAACCGAGAGAGTTCCACCATGGCAGCTGTCAAACCCGTATACATACCGTTTCATTCAAAATTAAACTTTAATTCAACGAAATAACTAAACGTTAAATCGGAATTCTTTGAGTGGCCTTAGTATATAATATAAAGAGGACAGATTATTTTTTTTTGTTTAGGGCAGCAGCTGCACGAAGTTGTCCGGAAACAGCCCTTGGCGGCCGTGCAGCTCGCCGCGCCACCAGCCGCGGTCGGGCGCGTCCTTCGACACGACACTATGTCCCGTTCATACAGCGGCTGACGTCACACACTCACCCGCGGGCAGCAGCTGCACGAAGTTGTCCGGGAACAGCCCTTGGCGGCCGTGCAGCTCGCCGCGCCACCAGCCGCGGTCGGGCGCGTCCTTCGACACGACACTATGTCCCATTCATACAGCGGCTGACGTCACACACTCACCCGCGGGCAGCAGCTGCACGAAGTTGTCCGGGAACAGCCCTTGGCGGCCGTGCAGCTCGCCGCGCCACCAGCCGCGGTCGGGCGCGTCCTTCGACACGACACTATGTCCCATTCATACAGCGGCTGACGTCACACACTCACCCGCGGGCAGCAGCTGCACGAAGTTGTCCGGGAACAGCCCTTGGCGGCCGTGCAGCTCGCCGCGCCACCAGCCGCGGTCGGGCGCGTCCTTCGACACGACACTATGTCCCATTCATACAGCGGCTGACGTCACACACTCACCCGCGGGCAGCAGCTGCACGAAGTTATCCGGGAACAGCCCTTGGCGGCCGTGCAGCTCGCCGCGCCACCAGCCGCGGTCGGGCGCGTCCTTCGACACGATCGTCACTATGTCCCCTTCGGATAGCGACAGCTCGTCGTCGTTTACCGCCGCGTACGGGTACAGCACTCGGCAGAGTTCTTTTACTGCAATAAAGTATTAATGTAAGAAATAAACAAAAATAAAATAAGATAAAAAGAAGACAATACTCAATTCATCAAGCACCAGGCCTGAACTAACCTTTTTTTTGTGTCAAGAGGTGAATGCGATCTTTAGGCATATGTACCAAACGGCATGTTGGACTCGGTCACACCCAGCAGGGCATGTTCCTCGCCGCACCCAGCCCTCCCGCCAAGTCTAATAGGCTTCGCGTCAGTGCTCGGCGGTTCTAACCCCTGCTCCACCCCCTAACGTGCTCGAAAAGTCGAGAGGGGACCTCCCCCTGAACCAACCTGGTTTAGGCGGCAGTGCGGGCGCGGGCTCAAACGGCGGCGCCGGCTGCGTGGGCTCCAGCATCACCACGAAGTTTGACGGGAACACACCCACGCGACCTTGGCGACGGCCCTGCCACCACCCCTCCTCAACCTGAGAAAAAGAATCAGATTAAAATGTAAACAAGTTACGATCTGACAAGGTGATTTACTACGGTTTTAAAATTTTAAAACTTTAATTTATCGTGCATTCGACATGATTGCGAATGGTTCTGACTCCCGTTCAGTTACTCTGCGTCTCCGTCCCTGGTCATAGCGCATGCAACTACGCCAAAATATCTGTTACTAGGAAAAGTTCCGACTATCACAATAGTCATAACTATTGTGATAGTCGGAACTTTCTTTACTTTAGCAACTAAAGCTAAATAACTGCAACCGCTAAGTATACCTACCTATGGAAAGGAAAACCCAATAGTATATAAAGTCCCTTATTTTGTTGGCAATATTAGCACGGAGTCCGTTATCCATATTTGTACAAGGGCTTTTAAAGGGGATTTAGACAATCCCAATTTACCAGCAAAGGAAATGATAATTTTAATTCTTCTTCTTGTCGAGTCGTTGGTTCGTAGATTTGACTTTTAAATATGATTCGCCCAGTACGCAGCCAGGTCAATCGCTGCATCAGATGCCGCCATTATTTCGTCCATGTTGCACGCTTTTGGGGCCAGCGGGCAAGAAAGCAAGTGCTCCATAGTTTGCTCAGCGGCTCCGCAATTACACGGGACCTGGGACTCGTTGGCGTAACCCCATTTGAATTTGTTACGCCCGCAGCGGCCCATTTGGGTCCGGAGTCTATTTAAGGACTTCCATGTGGACCATGGAAGGTCATGACCAGCGGGAAGCTCTTCTGTGGGCTTAACAAATCCAGGAGGGGGCTTATATTTATTCTGCCACACCCTGATTCTGGCGTCGCGAGGTTGTGAGGACAAAGCTTTTGTTGAGGCGATAAAGCTGTGGCGACTTTTCAGTCGAGCAATATGAGGAGTGTGACCGTAGAGAGGATGCTTATTATCATTCTCTTGTTTGGATTTCTCTACGGCACATGCTATCTCTCGGCGAACTGCGGGAGGAGCTATGCCCGCAAGCGGGTATAGCATTAAGTTTTTTGTAGGCCTAAGGCACCCTGTTATAATGCGACAGGTCTCATTCAGGGCTACGTCTACCTCCCTCGCATGCGCGGAGCGGTGCCACACTGGGCATGCAAACTCACCCGCCGAAAAACACAGTGACAGGCCTGTTGTTCGGAGGACCTGTGGAGAAGCGCCCCATGATGTTGAAGTTAGCCGGCGAAGCAGATTGTTCCGGGAGCCAACTTTTTGCTTTGTGTTTTGGCAGTGTTTTCGGAATGATAAGGACCTATCGAGCGAGACCCCGAGATATTTGGGGTAGTTGTTATGTTCGATATGGACGCCACACCACGAGATATTCAAGGAACGTCTTGCTTCGCGACTTCTTAAATGGAATACGCTTGACTCGGTCTTAGATGGATTAGGTCTGAGTGCGTTGTCGTCATAGTAAATAGCAATTTCCCTTAGAGCCTCGGTGAGTTTCAGTTCAGCCTCCTTGAAATTATCTGTTTGGGCGGCCAGCGCAAGGTCATCAGCATACAGGAACTTTACGGTACCTGGAGTGTACGGTTGGTCATTCGTATAAATGTTAAATAGCATTGGTGCTAGTACGCTTCCTTGAGGTAAACCGTTTTTTTGCGAGCGCCATCTGCTTTTTTGCGAATGAGTGTGGACCTGAAAACGATGGTCATAAAGCATTTCACCCAGCAATCGAACGAGGTTAGAGTCCTCCGTGATGATTCCAACTTTTGTCAGCAGGCGTCTAATATTTACGGTATCGTAGGCTGCTGACAAATCAACAAAAACCACTCCGGTGACTTTTTTGTCTTCGAATCCATCCTCAATAAACTGGGTCAGGTTTAAGATTTGGCCAGAACACGATTTACCTGGGCGGAAACCAGCCTGCTCTGGTATAAGTTTGGGATCTAAAAACGGTGTAAGTCTGTTTAGAAGGAGTCGTTCAAAAAGTTTGTATGTGTGACACAGAAGGGATATTGGACGGTAGCTTTTTGGATCTGACGCAGGCTTCCCAGGCTTCAGCAGCGCAATAATTTTTGACTTTTTCCAGAGTTTTGGAATTTTTGAAGAACTCAGAGAGATGTTGAATAAGGCCAGGAGCCAGGACACTGCTACTGGGCCAAATTTTTTTATTTGTTCAACTGTAAGGTCATCCACTCCCGCAGCCTTGCCAAGCTTAAGTAGGTTGATAGCTTCAGTTACTTCCGTTAGAGTGAATGGTTTGCAAAAGTTGGTGGAGTTGTTCTGACTGAGATCAGGTCTTGGGAGCCTTCGTAAGCGATGCGAGGGTCGGCCGTTTAGCAGCAGTTGATGGGCTATTTGGTTTGCGGTTACGTTACCAGGATTTGACGGCTGAGAAGGTTCATCTGTTAACTTCCGGACCGTAGACCAGGCCTTTTTACTGTTATGTGTGAAGTCTACGCTGGCCACAGTATCCATCCACTTTTTACGGCGCCCGTCACTAACCTTCTTATCAACTCCTCACCGGTAGCGATTGTACGTTCTGCAAAGGGGTCAGTATCATACAGAGATTGGTACCTAGCGAGAAGTTTAGCCGAATTGTGATTCAGACCGGGTACGTAACGTGTACGGCAACCACGCGGGATATATTTACGGGATGTTGAGTAAACTATCTCAATAAATTTATCGTAGTTCTTGGGGGATGGGTCGATGGCACTGAGTCGTTGGTCCAAGTCCGTCTGGAAAGATTCCCAATTCGCTTTGGAGAAGTTAAAACGCCTGCGGAATGGAACATGAATGGCTCTTACAGCCTCTCGAATGTGGCAAGCGATTGGTCGGTGTTGTGTATTTGGAATCGGACAGCATACCGTTTTTGCACACAGTGAGCCAACACTAGAGCCGACAAAAATGAGATCTGGGTTATACCCCCTCTTCCAGCGACTACTATTAAAAGAAGCAGGCAGCTTATAACAGCAATTTTAATGGGAGGTATAATTATGTAATGTTTGTCAACAGCCAAGTTCAAAAAATATATCAAACTAGCGGCCGCCCGCGGTTTCACCCGCGTGGTACCCGTTCCCGTGGGAATATCGGGATAAAATATAGCCTAAGTCACTCGGGAAGACTGTAGCTAGAATTTTCTAAATCGGTCCAGTACTTTTTGAGTTTATTCGTTACATACAAAAATACAAATCTTTCCTCTTTATAATATTAGTATAGATAGACTTAAATTTTGAGAGGGCCTGGTAGCATAGTCATTTTTATACAGATTTCAAATGCCCGCGTTTACGTTTCAATATCTGCGTTTATATCTTAAATTGGCTTTGCTTTCACATGACTCATTCGTAACCTCCTCCACAGAATGTGAATCAAACGATTTGTTGGAACGGATCACGTGCACAACAAAGGGAGGAAGCGGCGAATCGTCCTCTTTATAAGCTTGGGAGAGTGATTCACGCACAAGGGGGCTCATTGTCTCGCGTTTGTGCGAAAGCTCTCACTGGCAAGTCAGTGCGCCCCGAGATAACATGAGAACTTAAGGTCATAGCTCACTTATACCGCACCGCTCCCACCCAACCAATGTATGAGCAGTCAAATATGGACTGAATGTCGTGCTCTGTAGACGCACTTTAGCTTGCGGCAGGCTGGCTTACCGCGCGCTGTCTGCTATTTGTATATTGTTACTGCAAAGTGCATCTACAGTGAACGATATGAAGTCTATATTTGGCTGCTCATACTTTGGTTGAGTCGGAGCGGTGCGGTATAAGTGGGCTATGACCTTTAGTGACAACCAGGATCCTACTATCCTATAATCCTATATCCTATAATATTATAAATGTGAAAGTTTAGATGTTTGGATGTTTAGATGTTTGGATGTTTGTATGTTTGTTACTCAATCACGCCAAAACGACTCAATGGATTTGGTTGAAATTTGGGACACAGATACTTTGTAGCCTGGAGAGGAACATAGGCTACTTTTTATCCCGGAAAAATATCACATTCCCGCGGGATACCGTCGTGTAGTCCACGCGGGCGAAGCCGCGGGCGGAAAGCTAGTATAATATTATAAATGTGAAAGTTTAGATGTTTGTATGTTTGTTACTCAATCACGCCAAAACGGCTGAACGGATTTGGCTGAAATTTGGGACACAGATACTTTGTAGCCTGGAAAGGAACATAGGCTACTTTTTATCCCGGAAAAATATCACATTCCCACAGGATAACGTCGTGTAGTCCACGCGGGCAAAGCCGCGGGCGGAAAGCTAGTATAGAATAAAAATATACTAATAATTTGATTAAATTGATGGGCCCGATAATGACGCAATGGTACTGGTCATAGACACTGTGCCATAGGTCGTGGGACTCGTGGGTTCCATTCCATCCCCACCAGGAATAAATTATTTTTTATTGAAAATATTGAAAATGAAGTGTTAGAAAAAAATCGGGACGACCGTCTCACAACTAGCTCGGACTCGACCCGCGACCTTTCACGTCCGGGCGAATGCTCTCACTTAAATACAAATACAAAATACACTTAAATACAAAATGCTACAACTTAAATAATTCATTTTCAATATTTTAATAAAAAATAAATAAAAATTGCATAGTGATTGCAAAAAAGTAAAAATTATTTATTTATTCATGTTAGGTGTATGAATATTTGTGTTTGTTCCAAATTACGTATCTTTCATTAGGGTAAAACCACCTTGTATCGGCCACGTCAACAATATTTCACATTGATTTGCTTCCTATTCCCACATTTATTAGCCTAGCTTTCTAGGAGATATTTTTTAATAAACTGTTGTTATTTGACTTTCCTATGAACTAATAAAATATTTGAAATTTGGATAACATTTTTTTATATTGATGTTTTTCTTTGTACACACCCAATTTCCCTAATATCGGCCACTTGCGCCCAAAAATCGCCCACCTGTTTGCCTTGTATCGGCCTAGGTTAACATTATGAGCAATACAAATATACTTCGAATTAATAAAGAAAGATAAAGATAAGTAAGTATACAAATATATACATAGAGATATAATATAAAAAACATACATATACCATGAATTTTTTTTAACAATCCAAACTTAAGGGGTAGGCAATTTAACGTGTTTAGAATAAATTTCTAAAAAATTTTTTTTCTTTTTCTTGCAAAAAGATATTCTTAAACAATAGTAACAAATAAATTTTGAAGTCGGAATTTTTATTTTAGAGAATTAAGATTATTTTACAAACTTTAATATGTCTTAAAGGAAAGTCTATAAATCAAATACTATTAACAAGTTATTATAAATTTAATATTACAGTTTGCACATCAACAATGATACTTCCACATAAAAGTAACTAAACAAAAAATTTTAATTTTTTAAATAAATTTTCTAAAAACATTTCACGTAACTAGAAACGTAGGTGACACTGTCATTAAATTATCGCACACAATAGTCTTATAATTATCTAATCTAGTGTACCTAGATTTGTACGAAGTAACATTTGTATCGCCCATGACTTAATGTTTAGTGGCCGATATCAGGATTTTGACTCGCCTTGTATCGGCCATCACCATTTTTAACGGCCGATATCAGGCTTTTTTATGAAATAATCAACCCTAAATCCGGCCATTGGATTTTTTATTAAAATTCTCAAAAAAACACAAAAATATTAATCAATAATGTTGCTTTATAATCTCTTTAACCTTCACAAGCAAAAATCAACGATTTAAACCTCCTAGATAAGTTGCAAACCCTTTCCCCCGTAACCTCGAACTCGTCAATTTTGACTAGAAAATGGCGTGAATTTCGACACGACTGCGCAGGTTACAAGATCCAATGCTACTGAACTGTCAAATGAACTTTGATCGCCGCCTCATTTAATTCATTTAAAGACAACAATATAATGTTGAATATAGAGCAGAATTTGTGCAAGTAGATCGAATATTTAATAGTTTATGATCAAATTCCTAGGAAGTGGCCGATACCAGGACGTGGCCGATACAAGGCGGTTTTACCCTATGCCTAGGTAATTATTTTTGTAGTAGGTACACGTGTTGGTTGTTGTGATATACGTATTATATGATCGAAGTATCCGTAATAGAAGTGCATCCTAATAAGTTATTTAGTAGGTTCAAAGAAAGACGTGATAAGGTAGCTTAACTTTACGATAAAACCTAAGATGATAATTATAATTTTACGTCCGATATCGTGTGTCAAAGGTTTGGAAAAACTGATTTGCGCCAATTTACATATTCAAATGACAGATAGGTAGGCTGAATTCTGAATTTAACAGATTCATTTAGATTAGTGAAGAATCATTTATTATAAACGAATGACCTCAATATAAAACTTCATCACATCACATTATTTTGCGAACCTAATATTTTAAGTAAGATTACTGTGGAGTCAGTGATCTTCCAATATATTAAATATTCTATCCAATATAGCGCGAACACGACAGGAAGCAATTCGTAGTAATAGATGCTTGTGCTCGTGATGGAAAGAATATTATGGGATAAAATAATCTGCTAATGGAGTAACCAAAGTTAACGCAAACTAAAGGTCTACAGGTTGTTTTTTATTATAATATGCATTAGTGCCTTCAAAGGATCAGCAATCTAAATGGTGCAGCATGTGCTTAAGTGGATACCCTTTCGGAAGGCAGTAAGCTAAGTTAAGATCTAGATGTAACGCTTAGACCTTAAAATAAGTCTCTCTCTACCGAATAAATAATTTTGTTTTTGTATGGGAATTAGAGTACCGTTTAAAAGGAGTCTTAAAAGAGAGTCTTCTGCTATCTATAAACCTGTCTAGAACAACGCAGAACATCGCAAAACGTGATGAGTACATTGTTCTCCATGTTTAAATTGTTTCAGGAGCAAATATATGCATGCAATAAGTATATATGCAAACTATGTTACCAAAATCACATTTGAATCGTGACGAATTCATCCTTCTGGAGAAGCTCTTACCTCTCCTAGCACCTCGAGCACGTCGCCGACGCTGAGCGGCAGCTCGTCCGGGTTGGCTGGCTGGTAGCTGAACACCGCCCTGCACCGGCCTTGGATGCCGCCCGGCCTGCAATAACACATTACCTTTAAATCAAATAGTAACAACACACTTCTTAGTCTTCGTGTCATTGGTTTAAAAAGTTAAATTGATTTTTCTCTTCCCTCCCAGTACCTGGCGACGGCAATTACGTTAGTAGTCGGTTAGATCACCTGCATGCGGTGGGCGACAGAGGGCATACTAACAAATGCGCCATAGTTTGAGACGGGCGGGGCTACAAGATGCAGTGCGTCTGCGATGCGAGATGGGGCTGCATCGATAACACTTCATGGAACCTTCACAGAGGGTGTTACAAGTTACAACAACTACTGATGGATGTCGATTGACAGTTTCTACCACACCAATTTTATTGATCTATCGATGGTTGGTCTACTAACGTTCGTTACCATCGATAGAGATCGAATGGTGAAGTATAATAGTATTCTCCCCCGTTTCTATTTCATCCCTACAAGATAAATTTTCGTGACAAAAGGTAGCTTATGTCCTTTCCCACGACCAAAATCTCAGTATGTAGTTAATGAGATTTTGTAACCAATAAAAAAGTACTTACTTTAAAAAAATTAACTGACATCAAAAAGTACTTTTTAACTCAACTGAAAAGGACTAAAAATATCTTTAAAGTTCCTACCTTTTTGAAGTTGGTGCTTTTTTCATCATGCATGTTTCTGGGTAGCACCGATTTCAAAAAGATAGGTAGATAGATACTATAAAGATATTATTTTGTCCTTTTCAGTTGAGAGGTACTTTTGAAGTTGGTTTAATTTTCTAAATTACTTTTTTATTTAAGTGTTTGTTTGTACGATTAGACACCAATATCTCCAAAACTATGGAACCGATTTTAATGAAAATTTAACTGTTCCCTGAGTTGGAATACAGAGTAGTTTTCGGAATCTTCGTGGACAAACATACATAAACTTACACTTAACACACGTGCTTGGAAGCCTAAATAGAACGCTATACTAGGGTTGCCGTCCGTCATGTTTTCCCAGGACATGGGGGCAATTGCGTAAGATAATCGTATTAATTTGACAGTTCATATCGTATTCAATCGGCTACAATTTGTATGGAATGACATTTATTATGATACAATATGAACTGTCAAATGAATACGATTGACTTTACGCAATTCCATAGCATGTCCTGGTTTTTGGGGTGTTTTGGGCTGTCCTGAATAGTTTCTAAGTTTCACCCGCACGCGTAGCATGACGAACCCGAGTAGAGTTTTGTCTACCTCGAAAGTCTATAATTGACAGCTGAACAAGAGGTTTGTCTACGATGAAATGTCATTTTTGACGTTTTAATATAGACAAAACCATTCTCGAGTTCGTAATGCTACCAGGGTTGCATGATTTAAATCAAGTTGATTTAAATCACGATTTTTATTGCATGATTTATTTAATAAATATCACTGATTTAAATCCCGGTAAAAATATTATTAAACGCTCTGGGAGGTATTATAATGTTCGAAAACAATGTTCATGCAAAGTACGATACGTGCAAGCTAAGTTATTTATCACAATAAAAATCAACATTCAAAAATTTTCGCCAAACAAAATTTAGACTTAAATTGTTTTTTTCGGTCGGTGTTGTACATCAATTCTACCTAAATAAAAATGTTGCCCATAAGAAAAACTAGGGTAAATATTGCATAATCTAATAAAAATCAAAAATATCAAACTAATCAAAAAAATCACGATTTATTTAAAAAATCTGATTTTTTTGATTAAAATAAAAAAATTATGATTATTTTCAACCCTGCATGCTACCCGTGCTGGGTTTTTGCTTTTGCGTGGACCCCCGAATCCAGCAAATATATAAATATAGTCCTGGCTTTATGTCCTGGTATTTGTACTTTCAAATCCTGGCTTTCAAAGTTTGGAGATAGCAACCCTACGCTATACTCAAATATTTTAAAATCCCAACTATATCACATTCATACAGGTCATACTGATAACCTCCTTCTTTTTAAAAGTCGGTTTAAAATATATCTTAAAGGGTCCATTGTATAAGGGTATAAAGGGTATCTATATTGACAATTGTTTTTTTTTTGGAGCGAAAAAATAAAGCGGCCACTATTTACTAATATAAATAAGACTTTTAAGATGTTATAAGTTTTACATATTTTCAAAGATCTTTGTTACGAGACTAATTCACAACATAAATTATTGTGCTATTTCAATCGCGTTAACAGCTGTTTTAAGTTTTGTTTGAGCCCTCACCCAGTAGAAATAGATAGGTAAGTGGGTTAACTCTTTGCTTTGTGACTATTTGTAAAACGCAAGAGGGCCACATAATTTAATAAAAAGTGTTCTGTAAATATAGAAAGAATTTGAAATTAAAAGCATATATGGAAAATTGCAAATAACCTTAATAAAAAAGATAATTTAATTATCTTCTTTATGCTAGCTTATAGCAGTCATAAAAAGTAGCCCAGTTCACTTGTCATTTTTTAAAGCCAATCACTGATACATTTTATGTAATATATTATTTTATTACTCGATAGAAATGTCGACTAAAATAACCTACCTACCTAAAGTGCCCCGGTAACGATCAATCGTCATTCGTCAATTGTTACGTGATTGACCGTTTCAATTGAAGGTGCGAATGATGGAGCTTCATTCGATGCGTCAATTGCTCGCGCCATGTTTCTCACCGAAAAATCTGTCAATCGCACAACGAGACGATCAATTGGTAGCGTCATTCGCGATTGTCAATGGGCTTTCCATCATTCGCATCAATCACGTAGTTTCGAATGACAATCGCTTCAATTGCCTCTGTAGACGATCATTTGGTCCGTCAATGACGTAAACATTGTCAATTGCGATTGATCGTTACCGGGGCACTTATGGTATTAAATAGTTTGTGGAAAAAAGGACGTTAAGGCGCTACTCGGAAAAAGTATGAACTTTTTGATATAAAACTATAGGCGGTTAGAGTTGTTATAAATCTGGTAATAAGATAATATTTCTTCATAAGTACCTTTATCTAGAATCGTATAGTTTCAGAAACACGATTTTATGATTTTTCCTCGACACTTTTTATTTTCGAAAATACCTCTGAAAAATACGAAATATCAAGATTATTCCTAAATGGGGTTACATATATTATACTATTGAAAATTGGTTAAATTAGTGGACACTAATAATTTTTAGGATCGTATAGAAGCATTTCTTTAAAATCGCTATGGTTTTTTAATACGAAGTGATTTTGTGTTTTTTTGCGTAATCTGCAAAATCGGTCGCGCTCCCGCGCGCGTCGTTTTCTCATTGATATCTCGTTTTAGCATAAATTTTCCGAGTATCGCCTTAAGAGTTAAAACTGATTAGAATTACAACTACAAGAGGATAAATGACACTTTTGTACTACGTTATTGTATGAATGACTCAGTGTGATTAAAACACGTAGGTAGGTAGGTGTAACAGTTAAAGTAAATTTTACACTCACCAAATTCTTGTAACAATTAGTAATACAATATCACATTTTACGCCACAATCAATAAAATTAATAGTCAAACTATAATAACAAGCCAATCAACAAACTTTAAACAAATTATTTCAATGTATTTTCGACTTTAAGTTTACAATAAATAAAAACAAAATATGAATTGCCAATTCTTTACGAGACTTGACTGAATGTTAAAGCAATTAGTTTTTCATTAAGTACTCAGTTAATCACTACACTACCGTTTGTTAACACTGGCCACTCACTACCGATAAACTATATTGTCTATAAAAGGTAGGTAGCTACTATACCTCCTATATTGTATGCTGTTCCCAATATTGTAAGTTTACGGGGACTTACAAAAATCAGCGAGGGCTGCACAACAAACAGTGACCGAGACACCGAAGCTTATCACCGCCTTATCCGATGCGATAAGATACGTGCACAATCATTAATTCTTACAACGCTAATCGAAAAAATATTGATATAGTTATATTATATCCAAATGTAATAACTCTTGACGTATACCCCAAGAACTATCCGATATTTTTGTAAAAAATTCAATAACAGGCCAAATTTTTGTAAACGGCCCTTAAATATAATTTTAAGAGACTATATTTTGGAATCCAACATAATATCGCATTGGAAGGTATAAAAAAAAAGTTATACCCCGAAAATGGTGCAATTCTTTCAGCAAATATGCTATCACCAATTTTATCGTTAAGGATATAGCATAGGTAAAAAAAATATCGTCGATGGCCGTTGCTTACACAAGCGAGGGGGTGCTGGGATCGGTAAGACTCCGGCCGCGGCACTCTCTAGTGTAGGCAATGAACAGATTCTTTGTATGGAGACCCATACATTAATTCCTCAGTCGATGAAACTTTGCTGGGTTATAAAATAGCATGAGCCATAAACTTTTAAATGCTTATCCAAAAAAAAACTCACACGGAAGTTAGGTATTTATACCTAAATATACAAATATGTTTATATATTGAACCGAGTAATTTCTCAACCCAAATTTATTTTACCAATTGAGTTATTTATACTAGTATGTGATACTTGATAAAAATCCAAAACTTTTTTCAAACATGAGTACTGCTTTTGAACGATAATTCCTTTTTTGACTCTCATTTTCATTGAAAAATTGCTCCGTCGTTTTTTTTTACTTATATGACCTTAGAATGTAATTTGACGTTACGAGTAAGAACATCCAAAAAAAAATTATTACCAATATTGATTTATTTTTAACTATGAATAATTCAATATGGAAAATTGCTCAGCATTATTTATCTTTAAAATTATGTTAAAAAGTCACATATACACACAAATCTAAAATATCCAAAAGAAATATCATCCGGAACACCAAAATTTTGAAAGCGAAGATAAATCTATCCCCTGTTACGCAATAATGTACCGTCTTTCGTTACCAGTTGGGTGCAGATTAGCGTCCTCGTGCTAATAACGCGTGACCCTGTGACTGGGGGCACAACTGGGGGGCCGCGTTCGTGTCGTCGGTCGCTGTGTGATTCTTTCTTTTTTGTTTTCTTTGTACAATCAGGGACAAATTCGGTTAACCACTTCCTGCTTATTTTTGTGTAGCTAGTGTGACTTCAAAAAAATGTAGCTCTTCAGTTTGACCATATTATAGTATTCTTTGGTTTAGTTTGACTATGTTTGTATGTATGTTTGGCCGATTATCTCGCGTTTGGCTTAACCGATTATTATGCGGTTTTAAGAAAAGTATTTTTTACGTTTAGGAGAAAGTTTTGGTATTTTAACCGCCTTCGAAGAAGAAGGTTCTCAGTTTGACTCATATGTTTGTATGTTTGTCTCTGAGATGCGGTTTTCAGAAAAGTATTTGTTACATTTAGGAGAAAGTTTCGGAGTTTTAACCGCCTTCGAAGAAGAAGGTTCTCAGTTTGACTCGTATGTTTGTATGTTTGTCTCCGAGATGCGGTTTTCAGAAAACTATTTGTTACATTTAGAAGGTTTTGGCATTTTAACCGACTTCAAAAAAAGGAGGTGTTCAGTTTGACCCGTATCGTATGTATGTATGTATGTTTGACTTTGAGATGCGGTTTTCACAAAAGTATTTTGTTACATTTAGGAGAATATTTTCGAATTTTAGCCGACTTCAAAAAAAGAGGTTCTTAGTTTGACCCGTTTGTTTGTGTTTGTCTCTGAGATGTGGTTTTCAGAAAAGTATTTGTTACATATAGAAGGTTTGGTCATTTTAACCGACTTCAAAAAAGGAGGTGCTCAGTTTGACCCGTATGTATGTATGTTTGACTTTGAGATGCGGTTTTCAGAAAAGTATTTGTTTCATTTAGGAGAAGGTTTCGGTACTAAAATCGACTTCAAAAAAAGGAGGTTCTCAGTTTGACTCGTATGTTTATCTTTGAGATGTGGTTTTCAGAAAAGTATTTGTTACATTTAGAAGGTTTTGCATTTTAACCGACTTCAAATAAGGAGGTGCTCTGTTTGACTCGTATGTATGTATGTTTGACTTTGAGATGCGGTTTTCAGAAAAGTATTTGTTTCATTTAGGAGAAGGTTTCGGTACTAAAATCGACTTCAAAAAAAGGAGGTTCTCAGTTTGACTCGTATGTTTGTCTTTGAGATGCGGTTTCCAGAAAAGTATTTGTTACATTTAGAAGGTTTTTGCATTTAACCGAATTCAAAAAAGGAGGTACCTACTCAGTTTGACCCGTATGTATGTATGTTTGACTTTGAGATGCGGTTTTCAGAAAAGTATTTGTTTCATTTAGGAGAATATTTTCGAATTTTAGCCGACTTCAAAAAAAGAGGTTCTTAGTTTGACCCGTTTGTTTGTGTTTGTCTCTGAGATGCGGTTTTCAGAAAAGTATTTGTTACATTTAGAAGGTTTTGCATTTTAACCGACTTCAAATAAGGAGGTGCTCTGTTTGACTCGTATGTATGTATGTTTGACTTTGAGATGCGGATTTCAGAAAAGTATTTGTTACATTTAGGAGAATATTTTCGTATTTTAGCCGACTTAAAAAAAACGGTTCTCAGTTTGACCCGTATGTTTGTCTTTGAGATGCGGTTTCCAGAAAAGTATTTGTTACATTTAGAAGGTTTTGGCATTTTCACTAACTTTAAAAAAGGAGGTGCTCAATTTTACCCGTATGTATGTATGTTTGTCTTTGAGTTGAGATACGGTTTACATAAAATTATTTCTTTACATGTACGTACGAGAAGGTTTTGGTATAATAACCGACTTCAAAAAAAAAGGTTTTCAGTTTGATCCGTTTGTATGTATGTTTGTCCGCGATTATGTCATGTTTTCTGAACCGTTTTTGATGCTTTTTTCAACAGGCAAGTATTTTTGATTGATGCGATTTATGTGTACATCCTACTAACATAGCTATTTAAAATAATGCCACGAAAAAGTTAGAAATAATAGCTCTCATAGGTACTGTATTCACACCAAATAACGTAAGTACTTTGAAGTCGGGCGGGATTAAACAAAAACACCAAAACATGTAGGTTCACTCGACAGCACATCAGGTTAAACAGTTGAACTGCGATAACATCTTTTATTACGTAGGGCATAAAGGCGTTCTCAAGGTCAACATGTATAGTCTGATGTGCCGCCGTGTGTACATGTTTCACACCCGACTTCAAAATACTCGTTCTTACATTATTTGGTGTGAATACAGTTATTAGAAGTATTATTTCTAATTTTATTGTCATTTTTTTAAAGCGCTTTTACTTTTTTATAAAATATTTTTTTTACTATTTGGTTATTTATTAAACTAGGATACCTAGAACAATACATAAGCGATTAGGGAGAGTTGGGCGAAATGATTTTAACTGTCTACGTTTACGAAAACTATTGGATGAACTGCTCATGTCGGTAAAGTAGTTAAACGACATGAATGGGATAGAGCGATAGTTTTCGATTACGAATACAGTTTACCAAACTCATACTAAGTTTTACTGGTTGTACGTGCACACAAAAATACAACGTTCCATAGCGAGCAACAACAACCGTAACGTGTATTATAAACGCAAAACAACCATCGACCGGGAGGCAACCGTCGGTAACCCTACCTGCTCGAGTATCATCATAAATAATAATAAATAAAATAATAAATAACTTCTTACATTCACACCAATTATCTAAGCCCATGTTAATTTCATTAAGAAACTGTATTATTGAAAACTTGATAACGGACAAATATATACTTAAATACTTTTTTGTTTGTAAATACATACTTAATATACATAGTTAACACCCAGACCAAGACAAATAGACATTTTCATGCACACAAATATATTTTGTCTTGTTCGGGAATCGAACCCGAGACCACTGGCGCACAAGATGGGTAGCCTACCCCTGCGCCAAATCGGTCGTCATCATCAATCATGACATGCTCATTGTTAGTAGTAAGACAAAAAGTTACGCTAAAAATAGATTAGGTCGTCTAGTCGCAACCTGGCCCTCTTAGTACAGTCATGAAAAAAGTGCGGCTAAAATGATGAGAAAATATATCATCAGGTACCAGCATGAAACGCTGTTCATACGATCAGGCTTGATAGATAGACTAGAAAAATGTGGTCTGCCACGCTCCGTCTTGGCCAATTTGTCAGTTCGAGCGATTTTAGCGGCGGCTTGCAGGGTGGTTTTCATGTCATGGGGTACCAGTATCAAACTAACGTCTTACTGTAACTTAGGCTAACCTACTACCAAAAATACTGGTCTGCCGACCCGCAGCCTGGCTGTCTTTTGTGTCCGAGCAATTTTATGTTTGTAATGTTACTTACATCTATTATATGTAGTCTCCAAATCAAAAGGGACCTTGTCGCTCTCGGCACTTACGCCTTTATTGCTGTTGTTCGAATACAAAACAACAAAAATAAAGACGTATGTGCCAGCCGCAATAAGGTCCCTTTTGATTTGGACGACCACATATATTAATGTAGAGGGTTGCAGGGAAATTCGACCATAATATTAAAGGTACTAATATTTTATATTAATAGTAATTAACCATTTCAGAAATATTTCACTTTAAATTTGTTTTTTGCGAAACACTACCTACCTTTACTGCTCTTAGTTTATTTATTTTTATTTTTTGAGAGTTTGCTATTTTTGAGAAGGGGTGTATCAGTTAACAAAAATAAATAATGAAACTCGAAATAACTGCTCTCAGTTTTTACATAGTAACCGCAACTTTCAAGCACGTTGGTTGGATAAAATCGTAGAAAGTTAATCTGCAGATGAAATGCAAACTTTTCAACATCTTTTTGGCAATCCAAAAAGGTATAAGAAAGGAGTTCGTTTTTGGGGAAAAGTGTAGCTATAGTTCCACAGAATTTAGTAGAGCTGCCTTTGAACAAATTCAAAAGTCATGTCAAAAAATCGCTCATGGGCGAAGCATATTATAAAGTAGACGACTATTTGAAAGACCGTAATGCATGGATTTGATGTAACACATAACCTTAGCTGAACTAGTGTAATATTATTATTAAAAACTTGTAAAAGTTAACGATATAAATCTTTGTAAATATAGTTACTCCAAATGATTAAACCTGATAAGTTTATTGCGCCTGTTCTTCTTATCAGTTAAAAAAGTGTTGAACGGGTGGTAGAAAAATATAGACGATTCAAAAGAGTTTATTTATTAAGTCAAGTTGAATAAAGATATTTTTAATTATTTATTTTATACCAATTAAGGTCACTTAAGGTCAGGGAGCGGTGAAGAGTAGTAAAAAAATATTGTTTGATGAAAGGAAAAAATAAGCATTACGTTAAACACAGTTAAAATGACATTATGCAGTATTTTTATCAATCACAACACATGTTTTACGTGCTCACCCCTACCTATAAGCCTATAACTAACACAAAGGATAATGGGCCTTTTTATATGGCGAATTGACGTAGTACAACTAACAGAAATTACATGCTTTTAATTTGTAGTACTCGATAGTAGGCCTAGTTAGAATAACCTTTACCTAATTTCATCTGCATTATCACCCACATTGAAGAAAATGAAGTCCAAAAAGCTGGAATTAAAAAGTCGAAATACCCTGATGATATCGAATCAAGCGAACAATAACTGAGTGCATCCGCGCGCTTTAGCGGATAGGGATTATGGCAAGATAATGAAAAATAACTCGAAAAAATTTATATCATTTTCAATTTATAAGCTATCCTGTTAAATTGCTCACCTGGTAGCACGCGCACATTAAGGGCCGACGCGAAGCTTTCAAATTGGAAGAGGCGATTAGCAAGTTACAATGGGATGTCATTGACATAACTGAGGTCTGAAGAGAGGAAGAGGACTTGATTATCCTACTATTCAGCTTATACCTTGCTATACCACCGGGTGGGTAACCAGCAGTCCAATGGTGGTGTTGCGTTCATCGTCCACAAATCCCTCGTTAACAACGTCGTCACCATAGGGAGTGTGTCGAGCAAGGTAGTTAGATACGCTACCCACCACCTCAAAATATAGAAACGGTATATGGTGCATATCATACAGGTCTTCGCTCCGACCTCGAAACACAACGATGTTGAAGTGGAGACTATGTATGGGGAGATCTCTAAAGCCATTCAAAGCTATACAAAACCCACTACACGTTTGTGACAGGGGATTTCAATGCAAAATTGGGGCATCTTTACGGTGATGAGTTGAGAGTGGGGCAATTTGGATTTTGGCAACGAAACGAAAGAGGCCTGATGCTGGCAGACTTTATGGAGCGGGGGAAAACCTCTTCCTACTGATGAACTCCTTTAAAAAGCCCGTAAGCCGCAAATGGACCTGGATTAAGCCGGAGGGTAAAGTTAAAAACAAGATAGATTTTATATGTCGACGAGGAAGCAAATATTTAATGATTTCATTGTATTCAACATCGTAAAGACAGGAAGCGATCACCGCACAGTTAGAGCACATTGAGTTGAGTAACAACGTCAAGCTGGAAAGATCTCGACAAAAAAAATCTACGCTCCGACCAAAACCAGCTCAAATTAAAAAACGCGAGTGCTTTCCGCTCGAGATTCAAAATCGCTTCTAAGCCCTTCCATCCAAGCATCGATGTGGACAATCTATATACAACATGGTGGTGGATACTGCCCGCACGGAAATGTCCAGTTATTATAAAACTCGCCGTAACAAATCAAAGAAACTCTCCGGCCACACGCTCTGACTCATGGATTAGGGGGAATTCACTGTTCAATGTTTAATTAAAACAACCGTCCACTGAACGGTTATTATAACTTTTTTTTTGTTGTTCCATTTTTGCACAAGTTCACAGACACGTGTCTCAAGCGGATAGCACTCGCGCTCGTACACGACCGAGACAGACCGAGATATCATGTCCGTGAGCGGTATCTATGTGTGCGTTGCTCGAGCGAACTTTGTATGTAGATTGTCTTCTGTACCTATTTATTTTGTGCCTCTATCATGCTTCGAAAATTAAGCCATTTAATGATCATGAACGAATGAATGTAATTTTTATTATTCTTTAAATGTAATGTATATTTTTTTTCCTTTACATCAAACGATTTTTTTTTATTTGAACTTCAGATTTTACATAGTAAAACTGAAAACTATACACACAATCGTTAGTTGTCTTTCAATTTCAATTTTAATCGCCAAACTGCATGGCAGTTTGTTGGCGAAGAAAAGCACTAATATCCATTATTATTGTGTTTGCTACACGTACGTCTACATTATAGGTATAACAATTTTATTATTGTAGAAGCAACAAAAGAATCACAATACTTATTATAACATATACATAACCTGACATAATAATATATTAATACAATAAAAACAATTAAAGGCAAATTTAACATTCTGAGGCTAATTTCTCTAAAAGGGTAATCTTTTAACTTTGTAAGAATTTGATTGAATCAGGCGTCTATATATAGGCGTTTATAACTATTTAAATTATGGTAAAAAAACATAATTTAAATAGTTATTGTATGATAGCACTTATTTCGAGTTTCATAATTTATTTTTGTTAACTGTTACACCCCTCCTCAAAAACGGAAACGAAACAAAAACTTAACGGAGCTAAAAAAAATAAAAAAAAAATAAGAGCAAAACTCATAAGGTAGTGTAGTGTTTCGATAAAAAAACTAAAAGTAAAATATTTCTGAAATGGTGGTACACCCCTCCTCAAAAAATAGCAAAAACTGTAACTTAACGAAGCGAAAAAGAAATAAAAATAAATTAAATAAGAGTAAAACTCAAAAGGTAGTGTAGTGTTTCGATAAAAACACTAAAAGTTAAATATTTCTGAATTTGTTAACTTTTGGATATAGTATATTATTAATAACCTAAATAGTGGTGTCGTTTAATATTAAGGTCGAATTTCCCTGTTACCCTGTACATTCATATTATTGATGTAAGTAACAATACAAACATAAAATTGCTCGGGCACAAAAGACGGCCAGGCTGCGGGTCGGCAGACCAGTATTTTTTGTAGTAGGTTGGCCTAAGTTACAGTAAGACGTTAGTTTGATACTGGTACCCCATGACACGAAAACCACCCCGCAAGCCGCCGCTAAAATCGCTCGAACTGACAAAGTGGCCAAGACGGCGCGTGGCAGACCACATTTTTCTAGTCTATCTATCAAGCCTGATCGTATGAACAGCGTATCATGCTGGTACCTGATGACATATTTTCTCATCATTTTAGCCGCACTTTTTTCATGAATATACTAAGAGGGCCAGGTTGCGGCTTGCCTAGCCGCCAACCTAACCAGCACTAACAACTCAACTTTTTAACGTAACTTTTTGCCTTCTAACAATGAGTATGTCATTGTGGTAGTCTATAGTAGGTAGAATTACCGACAGTCACCTCTCGGTCTACCATTTATACAACTATTTGGTAAAGACAATGTCAACATAATTATTTTGCCTCGACGATTGATACGTGAAAAAAAAAACATACATACAGACGAATAGAGAACCTCCTCCTATTTGTTTTAGAAGTCGGTTAAAAATAGAATAGATCGCGCGAGCGGTGTACGGCTCCCGCGCCCCGCTCCTACGCCTCGCTTCGTACTCACAGCTCCCGATTGCTGAATTAAGTTTTTTTTATGTAAAATGGTTTTAGGTTTTGGTTTTTTTTTTGGATATTGTTGTAGTAGAAAATAAAGTGAACTGTGTACTTAAATCAATAAATAAAACAGATAGAGAAATTTTCCACTGCGAGTAAAACGGCAATTTTTAAAATAGTTTAATTACATGGTTTGTTTTTTAGATTTTCATTTTGTGGTTATAAAACTTCAATAAAATAGCATTTCCGTAAAAAAGTTCGACGGAGAAATTTTACGTTTCGAGTCACACCAAAAATACATATTTCAGTAAAATTTAGTGTGTCTGCTGGGATATTTTTTTGGATATTTCATAAATCATTTTAATACGTTACATGAATATGTATGGTGAAGAAAGTTTCAACGGAGCATTTTTCCTCAAAAAGATATCTATGAAATATGACTTTCATTAAAAAAACCTAACTTCTATTATTATTATTCTTTGGAATTTTATACAATACTTTTAATTTATTTATACTTTATCACGTTGTAAAGTTTTTTCTGACTGACGAATTACTGTGGGGGTCAACTAGCTTCATTTCCTACACTATCTCGTAGACTGAGAAATACGTGTAGACGCGGCATGCAGCGCGCATTTTATTTACATCTAAAATATCACCTATGTGCGCTTTTACTAAGGAAATTATATTATGTAGAATACAAGAAGAATTATTAATGAATATTTATTGTAAACGTCGGTTTGTAGGAAGAGTAGATCTTAGATATTATTCGTATGTAGTAAAAAAAGCTTTTTTTAACAAAGATAGTCCATTCAAACGATTCTTCAAAATGCAGAACACAGCAGCAGCTATTTATATTTATTTTCTATCTCTAAATCATTTCGATAATATATCCATTATCGAAATGATCTTCGCAGGCAAAACTACAACATTTGCTACAAATTACACTGAAAAAAATAAATAATGTATACTGCTCTAACCAGTAGGTACATTTTCAGATTTATTCCAATCAAATTAATAAAACTTATAATTTATTATGAAAAAATATAAATAACTCATACTAGCCCATCATCTAATACTTTTTTACTCAATCAAAATAATCAATATTTAAATAAGTATACCGTTTATATAAAATCACGCTATCAATCTATAATATAAAAAACACTTAAATAAAAATATTGTTTAAGTAAGTACAAAAATATAAAATAAAATACATATTATTCCAATACCAAAAATGATAATATCAAATAATACAATAACTTGTGTCATTGAAAATTGGAAGCAACGATCACATACACCCAGATACAAGAAAATATCTAAAAGTTAGTTTTCGACATTTACCCGTCCGAGAATCGAACCCGGGACCTCAGAGATAGTGGCACCTAGAAAACCGGTGCGTACACCAATCGGCCACGGAGATCGTCGAATTTGTTTAAACAAAATGTAGCGCAACTGAAATAATTGATACTTTGTTTACTAATGTAAACTTGCCACGTAAGGTTATAAATCAGCCACTTTAAAAAAACCTTTTTTCATTAATCATTTTAAAATATCTTTATTTTTCATTGTCACTATTTTTCGCCATGTACGCATCATATCCCTTGTGCTCCAAAAATGGGTAAAAAACGTAAAAACTTGCCTAACGTCAGGTTCTTTTTTCTGTTTAAATATTATGCGATATGCTGAAATATTTGTACTAATTAAAAATTAATACCGAATCGACTATATGTTAAAATTTTGTGCAAAGGCAGCTCTACTTAATTCTGTGGAACTTTATTAAAACTAGCTACGCTTTTCCCCAAAAAACGAACTTCTTGTTTTTTCAAGTCGAATCCTTGGAACGGCAATCTTATTTTTATTTCTTGTTTTGAATTGATGTATATTGCTACGTTTTACAAATGTATTGAGATACTTCTTCACATATACCATATTCTCATATATTATTATGTATTGTCCTGCAACAGTTAATATGTTGATTTCTTTTAAAGAATCTCTTGGCCGAAGTTTGTATATGGCGCGAATAGCTCTTTTCTAAAGCACAAAAATACTTTCGATGTTAGCTGCTGAACCCCAAAGTAATAGGCCGTAGGACAATACCTTCACTCTGAAAATAGCTAAAATAGATTAACCTTGCCGTTTCAATATCGGTTAAGAGCCTTATTTCTTTAACAGCAAATGCCGCAGAACTGAGTCTACCGGCCAAGGCTTCAATATGAGGGTCCCATTGAAGTCGATAATCTAATGTTATATCTAAAAATTGAGTACTGTTAATTAATTCTACTACATTGTCATCCAATTTTATGTGAATATCAACCTGTCTTACATTTGGCAGGGATTTTTTTTTCACATTTTGTTTTTTTTTCGAGTTTAATGATAGATTAATTGATGGTACCACGGCAAAAAGAAATTGCCACAGTACCATCAATGGTACTGTCTAATGGTACCATGGTAAAAGAATGGATTATTGCTATGAAACCAATGCGCAACTTTCGATAAAGTACTATTTACTTCGTCAGAACAATTATTACCTCTTTCAACTTTAAAGACTAGAGGAAGTGTCATCAGCAAATAGCACTGTCTTGCATAAGTTTTTTGCTTAAAAAGGAAGGTCATTTATATAAATTAAAAACAGCAAAAGGGACCAGTATTGACCCCTGGGGTACGCCCATGTTGATAGGGGCTCCAGTAGACTCAGTTTTGTTGATAACTACTTTCTGTGTTCTTTCACATAGATATGATTGCATAAGGCTAACCGATTTATCATAGACACCATAATGTTTTAATTTCCTTAAAAGCGTTTGGTGATTAACACAATCGAAAGCTTTGGAGAGGTCACAATAAATACCAACTACATCTCGCTTGCTCTCCCAAGCATCAAATATATGTTTTTAAATATAATATGATAGGATGACATACCAAGACCAGTATGAATTAGATCCCATCTCACAGGACACCATCGATTTTGGGAATGAATTGCTAGAAGCCATATCCGAAACAACGAGAGAAAAGTGGAACAAGCTAATCGAAGGCGTAGAAGGCATGGTGTTTTATAAGGAAACTAAATAATGATCCTAAAATCGCTGATCGTCATTCCAATGTGACCACAAACCAGATCGCTCACCACTTACTCCAAAATGGGAAAGCTTCCACGAAAAGTCTCCAGAAGAAATTTACACGAGACCCTGGTAAAGAGGTTAACCACTTGGACGAGGCTTTTACAGAAACAGAACTCAAGTTTGCCCTTGATAAGCTCAAAGAAGGTAAAGCCGCTGGCTTTGACAACATCAGGGTCGAGCAGCTGAAACGGTTTGGTTTCGTACTACTTATACAAAACTGTCATTTCTTGCATGGCAGTTTCCAAAGGATATGTAATCTAATCACTGACGTTTTAGCCACCTACTTTTAATAAATGACATTTGTGGCAGAGAGTGTATATAAAACTTCTTCGAGATTATTTATTTTTATGAGTTTATTATCTTTGATATAATATGTTAGTCAGTTTAAAGTTAGCCCGCCATTTGTTTATACTTTGTGCAATGAAATTTAAATAATGAAATAAATATTCCTCCTTCGGAAGTACTTGTACCTATGCAATATTTCATTAGAGTATCAAAAATTTTACTCCGACTATGCAAGTCTCCTTACAGAACTCCGCAAACTTATGTAATGCGGTGGTTAAATTTGAGAGTTTAAACTGTCAATACAGCTGACAGACCTTTTATTCTTTTTATTGCTACTGGCGCCTCAACCATCGGTTTTAGATATTGTTGTGGGAATTTCGAATTTCGAATTTCAAAACCGCGAGAGCAAGAGCATGTCTTGCAAGAAATTGTATGCATGCTCTAATTTTGTACTAGGTATTGAATTATAATGGAAAAGAGAATTAGTAATAAAAAACAGCGAGTTGCACTCCGGGAGTGCCGGCAGAAGTGAAAACTTGAATATAAACGTTGTGCATTTTTGATATTCATAAATTTTTAACCAGTTGATTTTTAGAAAATATACTTATAATAATGAACTAGATGCGTTGATAAAGGGCTCCGTAGACTTTTTCACAAAAAAAAGGAGTTTGGACAAAAAAAAAGAAAATAATACGGACTGGATTTGAACCGAGGTCTTCTGTTCTGCCGCCGCGCGCCGCCTGTTTTGTCTAACCGAGGTGCCAGAGCTATCAGACCATCGGGAAAGATGGCGAAATTTGCCTTCGTATTCTAATGACATTGTAATAGTTTTTCGATCAGGCCCCCAAGTACGTCTTACGGTCACGTGATCCTGGGACCGTACTCTGAAACGCAAATCCGAAACTTCGGTTAGCCCCGCCCCTATCACTCGATTCCGTTATGACTCGAGAGTGAGAGGGACAGGGCTAACCGAAGTTTCGGATTAGCGTTTCAGAGTAGGCCCTCTGACGCGAGTTAAACAGCTTTTACCCATCACAATAAATAGTGCACAACGCCGCTAAAGAAGTTGTCACTTCAAGAATGTTTTGAACCTGAAATTTTCACAAAATGGTGCGGTATAATATGTTCCTCACTCAAAGGTAAGAAGCTGGACTTTTCACAGTCTCATAAAATTGGTGTAATGGTAATATTAGATCAACTAGGTATATGAAAAAAACTTACGTCGGTTTTATTTCAAGAATTGCTTTTTATTGCATTATGTCTCTGTAAAAAACTTTTTCAACAAGTGAATTTCTTATTTCTAGATGCAATTTTTTACACCTACCTATCTTAAGTTTCTCACATTTCCAATTTTGTGAGGAACCTAAAACGAACATAAATTTAATATACAGTGGTAGAAGTTAGAAACTTAGACTAATTATGTACCTACCTACAACACAACAAAATATAGGTACTCAAATAGTACAACTTTTATGGGCTCTTAAGTATCTTAGGCAATATTACTTATCCGTCACTTTTATTTCAAACTATTAATGTTTGCTTTAGGTAATGAGTAAAATTATTACTTGTCCTAGGTTACATAGGTCTATGGTTATGCAATAAATGGCAAAGCACTCATCTATACCCAATCCTGAAGCGCTAGTTCAATATTTCCTAGCAAAATAAGCATCATTGAAAAAAATTAGGATCCTGGTTTGAGTTTTTTTTTTCAATTTTGGCGCAATCGGAGCGATACAGTCTCCACGTCCAAACGCCGCCAATGCCAGGCGGAGACTGAAGAATTATGCTGCGAAACGGTGTACGATGCATTTTGGGATACTAGTTCTTGAATATAAATATTACAAAAAAAATTTTTAGTAACTTCCCTAGATATGACTAAGAACTACTTACACAAAAAAAATTAGCTTGATTACTCAAATAGTTATTGAGATAATTGAGTTTAAGACGGAAAAAAGGGGTCTTGAAAATATTTTTTTTAGTACATTGTATTTATTTTATTCAAATAAAATTTAGTAACTTCCCTTCATAAAGAAAAGATCTATCACATATAATATTTTGGAAGACCTAGCAATGATACTTTGTCAGGAAATTTAATTTAAAAACATTGAAAATTCTGAGTTTGATCGCCGGAATGCCCTTAACATGTGTTTATGTTTACCATATCTAAGCACCAAAGTCGAAATCCATAAAGATATAAAACGGGAAACTAATACTTTAGGAAGAAGTCGGTTGTTTCTGATAGTATTTTTAACATAGGTGTAATGCCAATTTGAGTTTACGTAGAGAGTTTTTTTTAAAGTTTATTTGTTTTTCATTAACAAATATAGGGGGATTATATACTTTTACGAAAGATAATAATAAATGTATTCAAATGTAAAGTGAATAACACTAATACCATTTTTACCTATTTTTTATAGATTTTTTAAAGCTTTGTATTTGTTTTTTTTTAATGTCGCGGTCATAAATATTGGTGGATTACTAATGAATTATTTATTAAACTAGATAATCTAATTTTCAATGTTAAGAAATTACTGATATAGAATTATTGTTGAGTCTCCATAGAACGAATTAGTTTGGCTCTCGGGCTAGTAGTCAATAAAAAAATTTTTTTGTCAGAAAAACTTTGGTATTTTAATTTTTATACATACCAATTTCGTGTGACCGTGACTGACTGACACTGAATTTTCAATAAATTTTAAAACAAATAACACTTATTTTTTTCGATATAACTTTTGAGGGTGTAGTTTATTTTTGTCCATTTGAACAGCAAAACTATAAAATCTAATTTCATCTTCATATTAATCTAGTTTTGACATTTACGCATGTAATCGACTACTAAAATGTTTGAAAATTACTAAAGAAATATAAATTACAGATATCTTACGACAACAAAGGTAAATCACGTAGCTAAGATGACATCATTGATTGGCAAACCGATGAGTAACAACATAGTAATATATTATGTATTATGTATGACACTGACGTCGCTTCTATTAATCAGAGTAAAACCAGTTTGTGTTTGAAAATATACCGACTAACTACTGTATAAATACAAATATAATCGATTAATGTTTTAACGAAATCTAACATGAATTGGTTTATTACCAATATTACCATAGCTTGAACTTGATATTGGTTTACAACCTTGAGTACGTTAGTACTATTATATATTCTGTGCTTGAGTGGCAAGTTGTGTACTGGACCAATAAGCGATTCAAGTAATGCCTGATGTACTATGGGCAACAGCATCGCTTAACCACTTAGCAACAAAATTCGTGTGCGCGCGTATCGCCCCTGCACGAACTAAACGTATGTGGTGACGGCGCGGAGTGCAAGCCATTTTAACCTTAAAAGTGGTTAAGCGACGCTGTTGCCCATGGTACCTACAGGGTCTAGTAACTGTCACCAAAATCGATGACAGTCCAGAGGGCCTAGACAAGTGGCTTTTTAATAACGATATCGCCAGTCAGTAGAATAGAAAGAAAATGTATGCGATTGACATTAGCGATGGAAATGACACGTGACCGCACGAGGCTTCGTATAAAACGTTTTGACATGCCAATCTAGCGCTGTTGTCAGCCCTGATATGAACTGACTGTTTACGGGGGCCGAGGCGTCTAAATTCGGGTCCAGTAAGTATTGCTACTGGCTTCATGTAAACCAGCCATATCAGTCAATGTTATGTTAATGTTTAGTTTAGTTAATTACTTATTGTTTAGATAATTACTGTAATCGTCGACTACGCTTTAAATAAGTGAGTAAAAAGAAACCAGAATCCGAAAATAAAGAAATAAAAGCATTTAAAATGTTTGTGTTATATTTAAATTGCAAACCGGATGTCAGTATGTGTGTCAATGAACCAGTAAGATCGTTTAGATAAATGGCAACCAGTTCGGAACAAAACGGTGGACAGTGTAACAGTAAAAGCTCATTTATGAATGTCCAGTAACAATCGAGTTAATTCAATAAACGCCAGTATCTAGAAAAAGACATCAATGAGAAAAAGGCTGAAAGTCAAAAGCAGATGCTGTAGAAGTTTCTGTTTATGGGCACTTACAGAACAACCCCCTACCAAGTAACTTCATGTAAGTACATGAACTTCATACATAAATAAATAAATAAATAAATATTTTCTAACAATCACACCAATTATCTAAGCACATAGTAAATTTCTTAAGAAACTGTGTCTACGTGAACTTGATAAATAATAAATAATTAATTTTTAATAAATGTATGAAGTTCATGTACATGAAGTTACTTTAAATCAATATATATATTTAAAAACATACTTAGCGGCTATCCACTCTTTCATTTGCACCCGGCCCGGTATAGGTACAAACAAATGCTCGCGAGGCGAGAGGTACAGAAGAAAGCAGCAAAAATCTTTCAAAATAAAGAATTCGAATCGCATGAAGAATTTCGTTTAAAGCTCATTCCATTGAGTCAAAAGAACATTAATTCTATGTCACATACCCATAAAGATACGTGGTAGATCCCCAGTACTGAAAGCATGAGCACTGTTATTTTTACAAAAATAAAAGAATGTTTGCTTTCAGTAAAATAAGCTAACTAAAGGATTTAAGGCACTCTCGCTCCAGGGCCCATAATTTTTTTTTCCACCCTGTATATTTCGACGACCTGTTTGGCGCAGGGATACGTCCGTATACGTATTATACGTACCTATGAATACCCGCTTTCTACGTACATGTCGCGGTCTCGGGTTAGATCTCTGCTCAAGACAAATATGTATGTGCATGTACTGTACATGTCTATTTGTTAGTCTGGGTGTTTTCAGAACTTACTTTGGGCTAGATACCATTGATGTGATTTTAGGAATTATAATATCGATAAGATATTATCATCGTACATAATTTTTTTTGTAACGAATAAACTGAAAAAATACTGGACCGATTTTAAAATTCTTTCACTATTAGAAAGCTACATTCTTCCGGAGTATGTACATAGGCTATATTTGATCTCGCTATACCCACGGGAGCGGGTAGGTAGGTACCACGCGTGTGAAATCACTACATAGTATAAAACAAAGTCGCTTTCTCTGTCCCTATGTCCCTTTGTATGCTTAAATCTTTGAAACTACGCAACGGATTTTGATGCGATTTTTTTTAATAGATAGAGTGATTCAAGAGGAAGGTTTATATGTACTTTTTATCCCGATATTCCCACGGGAACGGGAACCACGCGGGTGAAACCGCGGGCGGCCGCTAGTTCTCAATAAAAAAGTGTTGCTTAGAAATTGATCAAGTTCTTATCCTATGACGGCGAAGCTAGGTTTGCCCTCTTACATTAGTGCAGAAGATGTTACACTATTTTATCGCTGAAATTCCTTAGTGGACATTCACGAATTATGCAGGAGATTCTAGATTAGCATAAAATCGTGAAGAATATCCATATAAAATTTCCACTTTTACCGGGCTTTGTTAATTAGCATTCCGTTAACCCGCTTTAACCTATTGAACTCTCTGAACATAAATTCGCGTATCTGTAAAGAACTTATTCCTTTTAGTGGCTGAGGAAGGAAAGTGATCTCATCGCATGTTTATACTCGTATTGAGATCACACATTTGTTTCACGGAGTTTCACGGAGACCAAGAATTAACACTTATCAACGATCATTCTTACCCCGTGCATGTAATGGTGTATTCGAAACTACTGATAATCCTGCGAAGGATGAAAGCCACGGTTTATATATTCCACCCTCGTTTAATTGAATGTTGACGATTATATGAATCGTATACATATTTATTATGTCAACGTGATTAAAAATTAATAATAAAATCCATATGTTCAATTCGGTCGTGACAGGCTTAGCAGGTTGGAAGTTGTTTTAGTATCAAACATAAAGTTACATAAACCGAGTTACAGTTGTAACTTAAAATTATCGTAGAACATGATTGCTGTTTCCATAATAATTTAACCGACACCATGGTATTAAATATCAACCATTTATTAGAAAATATACGATTCAGTTGCAAGTGATATCAAATACCTGGCGCCAGCCGCCGCCTGCACATTCATTTAAACAAAAGAAATTTTCTCGTCTTATGCATCTTCCAAATCGGTTCAGACTTCAGTGTACAGCAGTATTGAGACTACTACCAGAAGTGTCGCAATATGGACGCTATATAGACGCGACGCGATATGGACGCTGTCCCAAACTATCTCCATACCAAAAATCACGTCGATCCGTTGCCCGTTTTAACGTGAAAAATACACAGAAAAAACACACTTTTACATTAATTTATTATATTGGATGACATTTCAAAGGACGCGGGAATTAAATGGATGAAGAAAAGCTCGATACCGAGCAGAATGGCGTGCATAATGAACCTTAAAACATTTTAAATTTTTATGATATGCGTGAAAATGAGTGCGATGTGCAGAGCAACGCGTGAGCAAGACCACTGAAATCCGCAGTGAATAAAAACGATAATAATATCACTTTTTTAAATAGTTAAGTACGTTTCAGGGAAAATTCCCAATTTGCAACAAAATCTCAGGATTTTTCAATGGAAATCAGGTCTTTTCTGCGGACTTTTAATTGTTTTGTCTCCTAACCCTGGGCACGGCATCAGGGTCGCGCGACCGAATGCTAAAGGGGTTATTACACCTTCCTAAACTACCTTCTCATAATATACTTAAGCAAAACAATTTTAGCCAATTTCCTCATTTTAGATTTAACTTCTAAGCTCCTAAGAGAATTTTTACTTGATTCCTAAATAAGCAAAGCCAATTTATTCTAGTAAAATGTAAGAACTTTAGGAGCTTAGAAGTTAAAGCTTAAATTATGGAATTTGCTCTGTAAAATGTAAATGTAAAATTTTAAATAGAAAAAAATCTGACAATACCACAGTAGATTTTCGAACGGGATTCGAACTTAGACTCGTGGAACCCTGTCCAATGTTTTTTTTATTCTATTACAATATTTCCTAGATACGATATCAGATATCATTTATTTGCATAAAACTTGGTGTGAAATGATGTTACAATAGCTCAATGTACACAAGTTTTGCCATTCCATAATTAGCATGCAAATCAAATAAAAATACTTATAGTACTTAGTGGATTTAAAATTATATCAGAAGTCAAGTAACAAAATCCGAAGTCAACTTAATTCTTAAGTTCTAATAGCTGCTTGAAGTAGTTATTTAGCCACATACATGTACATTTTTTAAAATAAATTAAACTGCCTACACTTACAGAATTGCATTGTAAATGCATAAAATTAATTTTAAAATCAATTAAATTGCTTTGATAATTTAGAAAGGTGTATTAACACCGCTTGGATCGCTCGACCCTGCCGATGCCGTGCCGCCAACATCCGAATTGCACCTTCAGGAGGCCACCACTCAGCAGTGGCCCACTGCTGAGCCTATGGTCACCCACTGCCTGTGGGTTTTTTGCGGTTGCGTTGTGTTTGTGCAACAAAATGTAGTTGTCGCTAGTAGTTGTGATGTGGATGTGGCCGGCCGCTAGTTCGCAACGTCTTGTCGCTGGTGATTGCGGTGGTCACGTCAAAAGGGTGAAGCTGACACTTATCTCCGCGAATCGGCCGCCATAGTTAAATCTGCGCGTTAGAGTTAGATAGAATAGGCAAGTGAGCGTGAGTTACGCATATCAACAGTTTCGCCATTAAATTATTGTTGTTTCGCGACAGGGCGCGCTTTACATACTTCCAGCATTAACATCACAAATTACTATAACTTTCAGTAACCTATTCTCAGTAAGAGCATTAGTAATATGTGGTAAGCCAATGGTGGTAAGCAACTTCAAACAAAAGCGATACAAAGGAGGAATAGGATTTTGAAAGAGGTCGTAATAAAAAAAACAAAACAAGTATCCACCTAGTAGCGGTCGAGCTACTAGCTCTGGTCAGCTCGTCGGGCTCCGAAGCATCGTATACAATTTACCTGGTGACACAAAGTTGTCGGGGAATTTGCAGCGGCGGCCGCGCAACTCGCCGCCCCCCACCAGCCACCCGGCAGCCACTTCACCTCGCGGAGCACGTGCTTCGGCCTAATGGTCAGCTCTTCAGGCTCCGAAGCATCGTACAACTTACCTAGTGGCGGTCGAGTCGGTGAGTACCGACACAAAGTTGTCGGGGAACATGCCACGGCGCGGCGGCCGCGCAACTCGCCGCGCCACCAGCCGCCCGGTAGCCGCTCCACCTCGCGGAACACGTCCTCCAGCCTGATGTTCAGCTCGTCGGGCTCCGAAGCATCGTATAACTTACCTAGTGGCAGTCGAGTCGGTGAGCACCGACACAAAGTTGTCGGGGAACATGCCACGGCGGCCGCGCAACTCGCCGCCCCACCAGCCGCCCGGCAGCCGCTCGACCTCGCAGAGCACGTCCCCGGCCTGATGGTCAGTTTGTCGGGTTCCGAAGCATCGTACAACTTACCTAGTGGCGGTCGAGTCGGTGAGCACCGACACAAAGTTGTCGGGGAACATGCCGCGGCGGCCGCGCAATTCGCCGCGCCACCAGCCGCCCGGCAGCCGCTCCACCTCGCGGAGCACGTCCCCCGGCCTGATGGTCAGCTCGTCGGGCTCCGAAGCATCGTACGCGTAGTTGGCTACACAGGACACTGGAACAAACAAATGGTTAAATTTAATTGACCTGACTAGCTGCTCCCCACGGTTTTATACGCGTGGTCCATAGGCTCAGACGTATTGTGAACGACCAAAATGCTACTTTCGTGGTTTCCCGCCCTAGGATTTGCTAGCCGGTAGTGTCGAAAATCCAACGACGGGGACCCTTGTAACAAGAAGAACCGTCAAGAAACTGGTCAAATACTGTTTTTTTTTAAGTTTCCAAAGGAGACTGGGCACCTCTGGACCAAAGATTAAAAAATAAAAGTGAGCGGCCACTTAAGAATCTAATTTTAAATGAAAGTAATGAATAAGTGCTTCATTTTTACAAGCTTTTATTTAACTTGCAGTGTATGTGTGCATGTCCGTTCGTCAAATCTTGCGAGCTAAATTTGACCCACTTACCAATGTCCGATTGAGCTGAAATTTGGAATTCACCTTTAGTTCCGATGACAATGCAATTAAATATATAATCAGTATAGTTATCAATTCAGAATTCTTGCAAATTTTCAAGTACTATATTCTTGTTTTGTTGTGATGGTTACTTGACACTTTGTCAATTAGGTAGGTACCATAAAGTTATAATCAGCGAGCATTCAGCGAGCGCAATCTTCATAGAGTGCGTGTCAGATAACTCTGCGACTGGGGCGTTTATGGCGCTAGTTACAGTACATTATTTTGTTCTAAGCTTATGGAAAATATTAGTATTCGATTTTGACCCCGCGCAGACTTATCTGGCGCACTCTCTAAATTCAACTAGTAATAGAACACACGTCCCAACCCGACAGCCGATTTGAATTGGTTGTTTGAGAAAGAACATGAGTCCATGTCACATAATTGCTATGGAGACAAAAAAACAGTCTGTTTGAAAAGTATGCTATAATATACTATTTACATAAATTTGAGATTATCAATGGAATATTTTATAACGAGGGACTAAACGAAGCCATTATATACCAGAGGTGGTTTGGCTCCCGAGCGTGCGAGGGAGTCAATGAAACCGAGGGTATATTAAGTTGGCGTTTAGTCTCGAGGTGCAAACTGTACTTTTCACTTCGAGTGCGAGAAAACTAGTAAATTTAGTACAAAAACATTTAACAAATTCTGAAATTTTCGCGGTCAGTAGTAGTAGTAGTAAAAATATTCGCCCTTTTCTAGGACAGGCCAAGACATTTAGCCATACTGCCAATTATTGAGTATTATTTAATTATTATAGTTTCTTATGTTTTCATAAGAATGTAGGTGTGTTACATTCCAGTGCTCCTTGGAGTTTTTGGCGTCAAGTGTGTCAAGCCAACCTTCTCGATAATTCTTGCTGAGGTTAGTCACCACACCACTATAATAAAACACTCGGCATCACTTTACCGAGATAGCGCCTATTTTAATCATTCTACATATCGTTCAGTTGCGTAGACACTTGGGGCACAAAAACCACACCTATCTTGAGTCACAAAATCCACTATGAAACAAATTGCGATTAATTAAAATATCCCACTCAACCTAACCCGCCAAAATGGCGCCAAAAACTCGCAGTAAGTTTTTTCCGCTAAACCAGTCATAAATTGACAATTTAAAACACATGGCGCCACCTTCCTTGCGGAAAAACCATGAAACAAAAAACATCTTAACATTTTCGCAATGAAGATGGTCCACACTTCACAATTAATAGTATATTCACTGGCTGTATGAGTTTATCTAACGTCACATGAAGGAAATTAAAAAAGTAATTACATTTTACTCCCTAGGGACTAAAGTGGTTATTTAGTCCCGCTTCGTAGGGCTATATTTGCGTACTTTTAGAGCATGAGAAGTGAAAATTATTATTATTTATATTAAAACATTAATTTAAAGTCCCTGGACTTAGGCTTTTTCTCAATTACTTAAAAAATGACATTTAATTAAAAATGAAGAATTTTTCGTCATTCTTTTATGACAGGTACCGTTCAATTTTTTTCAAATCCAAGACCTTTTTTTGTTAATAGGTCTTTTTCTTTACGAGCCCGTTGCATTGCATTGGCAAATCCAGGTGATTTCTGTGGGTATATGATAAGAAAAAGTGATGTGATACAAGGCCTTGTTCAGTGATGTGATACAAAGCCTTGGCCAAGACCAGATTTGGTGTAGCTTTTTGATTTTTTGATTTGATTTAATTTTGATTTGGTACGAACGTGTGTAGCACGGATTATATTTGCTTTACAGCAAAGTTCGTCCGCACCAAATCGGCGGTTAGTTCTGGTCTGGACGTGTGTAGCGGCTATAAGAACGAACGAACTATAAAAAAAAGGAAAAAACGCGAAGTTGCTATATTCAGACCCTATGTGTCACTTTGCACATAAATAGTTCACTAAAGTCAACGACAGATGGCTCCAAGTTAATACAACCATAGTCTACCTACAGAAAAGAAAAAACCTTTTTTTCTTTATCTACTATGTTTATCAACTTTGATAGAAACTTAAATGTGTCTTGTTCTTTAGTATTTATTTTTGAAATACGTACTAAAATTTACAACTGAAAATCAGCGTTTGCTTGCGTTGCAAGACAAGTAATATGACGCTGAGCTGCGACCATTGAGTACTGCTGCGGCACGGCACACACACATTTTTATTTTGAACTTTTTGTCTTATTGGGTCTAATTTGTGTTTTCTATTCTTGTTCGTAATACAGTGCTTCCTTCTCTTATACCTATGTGAATATGCCTTGTATTTAATGAATAATGTGTCTGTAGTAAGAATCTACAATCTCTATTTGGTGGTAAAATATATTTGTGTGTTTGCAGACTTGATGCAGTTGAAGAGCTAGACTGTAATAAATTAACTGGCAAACGACCATGCAATAATTATGCATTAAATGAAATGAAGCAACTTAGAAACACGTCCAATAATAACTAAAAATACAAAAATAAATTATATTAAAAAAACCTTTTATTTAAAATCAAGCTTTTATTCAAATGTCCTAAAAAGAATAAAATAAACTTTGTATCAAGTCAAATCCAACAAATTTATTACATTAAACAATTTATTTGTTTTAAAAGCTTGTCGCGAGATTTTATTGTTACTGGGCTTGCACTAAACACAAATGCTTTAACTTATATTTGACATATGAAATTAAATAAAGCGACAAGCTTTTAAAACATATAAATTGTTTAATGTAATAAATTTGTTGGATTTGACTTGATACAAAGTTTATTTTATTCTTTTTAGGACATTTGAATAAAAGCTTGATTTTAAATAAAAGGTTTTTTTAATATAATTTTCTTATGAGCATAATTAACAGATGTGGATAGTTAAAAAGATAATGAAAAATGGTTCCCGTTCCCGTGGGAATATCGGGATAAAAAGTATACTATGTCTTATTCCAGCCTATAATCTAAACAAAACGTACCTACAGCCCTAGTTCTTATGCATTTCAACAACTCTAAACCGTTATCGCCATTTGTATGGAGACCGTTTGCTACACACTTTTCTAAACATGCCGTATTTATATGGACATAATAAGTGTGTGTGTGTGTGTGTTTCGTACGGCTGAAATGATGATGATGATGATGAATAAGTGTGCTTCTAGAGTATGCTTTTACTATGAAATCCGATGTCATCTGACGGCGTGTTAAACACGTGACATCAGAGAAATGTGACCGCACCTTAAGAGTTACCTGAGTCTAAATATAGACACGAAAAAAATGGTTAAAACAATGTGTTTTTATGATTTTTTAGTGAAACTCAAAATATTTCAAAAAGATCATAACTCTGAAACTATCCATGACAACGAGGTAAGGTTTTTAAAAAAAGCAAGCACATATCACTACCATTAAAGAGAGACTACTTCTAGAAGTGGCCGCCAATATTTTTTCTTGGTCCAAGCTCCATAGTTTTCTGCCCACTCTTCTTTGGGTAAGACCCAATACATTATATATTTGTTTTTTTTTTTATACAGGATGACTTTTTCAGATGGGTATGTATGGCCAATTTATAAAATATGTGAAAAAACGAAAAGTGTTCAAAGGAGTAATGAGCTTGATTATTGAGAAAACAAATACTGCCTATTCACATTTTTGAATAATCTGTTACTTTGACCAGGAATCAAACCCCTTGATTTTGTTAAAAAAATAACTTTCTGTATTATTGGCACCAATCGATATTGTTGCTAATAACAATCAAGTCTTGCAAGGAATGTCTTATGGAAAATGAAAGGAAATAGCTTTATTTAAACATTTTCTTTAATTTTCATACATTTAATTTCCACATTTTAAAACTACTTACCTACCTACGACACTGTTGAAAGTTTGAAAAGGTCCTTATAAGAAATATTATCAAGAATGAATCACATCGTAATAAGGAACACCGTGAAATGTATGAGAAAACGCATTAACTTGTGCATTCAAGACAATGGTTAACATTTTAAACATTCAATGAATTAACTGATATGTATGAAAATTAAAGAAAATTATTAAAAAAGCTATTTCCTTTAATTTTCCATATGATATTCCTTTGCAAGACTTGATCTTTATTAGCAACAATATCGATTGGTGCATAATACAGGATGTTATTTTTTTAACAAAATCAAAGGGTTTGATTCTCATACAGACCCATCTTAAAAACTCACCCTGTCTGTATATAAAACGTATCAACGTATCAAAATTCTTAAAAAGTTGTTTGATTTCAATTAACAATTTATAAAAAAGAAGAGAAAAGATTTGCAGTTGTTAAGGAATGATTTTCATACAAACTTTAAGGCTCTGATATGCAAACTTTCATGACAATAACAAACACAATAATGAAAAAAAATTTTAGTCATGATTGTGGAAAAATACTGCAATTGATGGAATGGAACAGATTTGCTATCAAAAATAAATTTTATAGCTCACTAACTATAATAATAAAGTGTGGTTTGACTTTGTGAATAATGAAAAAATTTTGGAAATTGCTGTTAAATTGTTGAAACATTGAACTATATTTTTGCACTGGATAGTTACATTGTTAAATATATAGTGTTCCCTTCGATATGGTGGACAAACGAAAAGAGCGTTGACTATACCGGATTTAATCAACAAAAAATAGAATTAAAAAAAATATATATTGCTCATGTTACAATGTATTTAAAAAAAAAACTTTTTAGGTCCTTTTGTCATAAAAAACAAATAGTTTTCGAACCAAAAAAGATATCGTCATGAAATAAACGCCTAAATACTTGTGAAGGATGGGCAATTAAGTGGAAGAGTAAAATGAATTCATAAAAGAAACAGAGAGAGATTTTTTACCCGTCTGCGGCGAAGCCAAAAAAGGGTTATGTATTTGACCTGTATGTATGTGTGTCCGTTTCTATGTTCCCTCGTAACTTCTAAACGGATGAACCGATTTTAATAAATGATACGTCGTCAGATTCGTCTTAACAGGCCGAGTGACAATGGGACATCAAAATTAACAAAAAAACAAAATGGCGTCTTTTAGGCGATATATTCTGTGCATTGTAAAAAAATATATTTTTTAATCCCATCGAGTGGGGTATCAAAATGAGGAGGTTACAAAGACGATGACGAAAATATAAATAAGTGATATGTTTTGAACTAATTTCGACTAATAAGTGCTAATTGTTTGTATGGGAAAAATAAAAAGTGTTGTTTTTACTATTTTCCACGCAGTTTCTTCATAAAAACCTTCCCGCATGCTTTATAGAACATATGAAAAAAAAAATAGCCGAATTGGTCTAACCGTTCTCGAGTTTTGCGCTTATCAACATTCATTTTTGAATTTTATATAGATAGTTTTCTTTGGTCACAGCTAGATGGCGCTGATAGTCGATTAGAACGCGCTAACCTTTGGCAAACATAAATTATGTAATAAGTAATGTATTTTTTAATACAGTTGCTCAAAAAGTGGCGTTTTGCAGGGACGTATAGCGTTCGGGATGTGGGCTAATTACACACTCGAACTTTTTCTTTACCTTTCCCGAACTCGTGCGTTTTCTTTCCCAACTGTCAAATATTAAAAAGAAAAAACCAACCACGAAGTTTTTACTAAAAAAAATCATAGAAGTTTTTATGATTCATGCAAATATTTCTAAAAAGAAGCTACTAATTTGTTTCAATATCAGATTTAAAAGTAATTTTAATTATACATTAAATTAATATTAGTATCGGCCAAATTAAATTTATGAATATAAAAAATACATAAAATTGGCTGTATGACCACAGATTACTAAATATGGTATGACGTGCACTATTTACCATCAAGTAAGTGTTTTTTCTGGTTTTTATTGTGGTAGGTACTTAGTATGGTGGAATTAGTGCAATAATGTGGCTTTAATGGCAAACGATGTGGTAAAAGAGAGAAATAAGGAAAGGCGCTCCTGTAGGATTCGGATTGCTTTTGTTAGGTTTCATTTAATTTCATCTCATTTGATTTAATTTTCATTTCATATCAATAAAAAAATTCTACTGAAGCCTTGGCTGTATGATCATAGTTTCCTTTGCCAACCCAGAATGGGTGAAGAAAACAAAAAAAAGTCTCTGCTTATATTCTTTCACGATTAGTTAGTTGAGTTTATTGTGTTTTATTATTTTATTAAATTGCTTAATTTTTTCGCAACTGTATTAAAAATAGTTGTTCAGTACACGTGCGGAACCGTCATTGCAACTTGTTCCGACTGTCAACCCTCACCTTCGGCTGCGCCTCGGCTCGGGTAGACATTTGTCGGAACTCTTTGCAATGACAGGCTTTCCGCACTTGTAATGAAATCTACTATTCATAGTTAGTCTGAAAACCACAAAACAAACAACATGTTTTAGCCTTAGGTATATGACGTGATATTAAATTAATTTTAATTTAAAAAAATTGCATCGAAATCGTTTTCATTGATAGTTAAGTTAGTCAAGAAGTTTTATTTTCTTTGGTTTATTATAATTTATTAGGAGTTGTTTAGAATTTTGGTTTTGTTTTTCGTGAAGTTAGTTTTGTTTGTTGATTATTTAATTCTTTCTTACATTGGTTTATATATCGATAACCATCACTAATTTCATATTTAATTATTTTAAAAAATTGTTTCGAAATCGTTCTCATTTATAGTTAAGTTAGTCAAGAAGTTTTATTTTCTTTGGTTTATTATAATTTATTAGGAGTTGTTTAGAATTTTGGTTTTTCGTGAAGTTAGTTTTGTTTATTATTTAATTCTTTCTTACATTGGTTTATATCGATAACCATCACTAATTTCATACGTTAAGTATTGGATAAAATATGGCACTTTTTAAAAAACCAAAAAAGGCTTGTTCGCAAGCAGTCAGAAGAAAGATTGAGTCACCGAAGTCAAAACAAAATAGGTTACAAAGGATAGTATATTGTTAGCGGGTAATAATTACTTAGTGAACTAGATCCAAGGCGACTTTTAAATAACCCGCACGACCAAAACTCCCTACAAGAATTGACACGTCTGCGAGGTCTTGCTCATGTACATAGAACATTTAACTAAAAAGCTTAAAATAAAAAAAACGAATTTAAAAAACTAAAAAAACCCGTCTGCGGTACTAAAAACTAAAAAGAAAAAAACAAGCAAAAAAAGATCGATTGTGGATTGTATATATTCTTAGTTCTAACTAGTAAATTGTACGCAGCGTTATATATATTAGGTACTTAATACAAATTTTAAGTGTGAGAATGATGTTATATGTGGAAATGATGCAACTGGGAAAGGAAGACTGATGGTATGTCTTCCTTCCGGGCTAGGTGTGTTAGCCCGGGGACAACTGTCGGAGTTCGTATATATGCGAACTTGGTGGATGAACTTCGTAAGCGCGATGTAGGTTCTGCGTACTATTCGCCGGCGCCGTCAGTGGTTATGTGCGCGTCGTCTAGATGTCGCCACATCACTCCCCTCCTAGACCGGAGGTCGATCCAAGTTGTTGCTCAGCAGTCAGTGCGTTAGCGCTTGCAAGTGCCAGAGAATGCTGCAGGATGCCCCAGTCTGCGGTGAGTCGAGACTTCGTCTGCGGTGAGTCGAGACGGTGCGGGGTGGCTGCTGGTTGCTGCTCCTGTCCACGGTGAGTCGGGACGTCCACGGAGAGTCGGGATGGAGTGTGCGTTGTGACGGTGGGTCCGAGCAGCTGGCGCGCAGAACTGCCACGCTGGAGTAATGGCCCAGTGATGCTCCAGAGACGTGGGCTGCGTGGATGCCAGGTCGGGATGATGCCGTCGAGTGCTGCCGAAGGTCCAGGTAGCGACGGACGATGCTGCGATGGATCCTTGAGGCGGGTTGTGCAGGCTTGCTGTGTGACTGAAGGTTGCTGGATGAGGGTCGGGAGGAGTGATGGCTGCGCTGGTTGAGACGATGCTGGCGCTGATGAAGACGTGCTGGCGCTGGTGGCGACGTGCTGGCGCTGGTGAAGACGGTCCTGGCGCTGGTGGAGAAGGTGCTTCTTGTGCTCCGTAGGGGTCACCAATGTGGGGATGATGCAACTGGTTAAGCTGCGTCCAGACTTGTGTCATTACATCGGACCGGACTCCGTGTCATCGTACAAGACTTGTTACGCTCAATGTGGACGGTCTAGGTTGTGCTGCCGTAACATTTTGGCGTGTCAGAACCAGAACACCGTGTCTTTAGCATGCATCGCTAGTTTTGTTGGGCATGCGCTGTGGTAATACTGTATCAAAGAGACAATGTATTATAAAGACACGGTGTTCAGACACGCCAAAATGTTACAAGTGTAGACGCATGGTGTCAATCGAACAAGACTGCGTGGCAAGGCACCAGAACTGCTGAGTTCAAAGATGGAATAAAAAATAAAGATTATAAGTATTTAATACCTACTAGCTGTGCCCCCGACTTCGTCCGCGTGGAATTGTGACTTTCAGCAGCATTTAAAATTTTTAAGGCTAATTATTTTGCATATACTTTTGACGACCGATTTGGCGCAGGGGTAGGCTACCCACCTTCTGCGCCAGTGGTCTCGGGTTCGATTCCCGAACAAGACAAATAGTTGTGTGCATGAACATGTCTATTTGTCTTGGTCTGGGTGTTTTCTATGTATATTAAGTATGTATTTACAAACAAAAAGTATTTAAGTATATATTTATCCGTTATCAAGTTTTCCATGATACAGTTTCGTAATGAAATTAAAATGGGCTTAGATAAATAATTGGTGTGAATGTAAGAAGTTATTTATTTATTTTAGTTATTTATAAGTATACGCTTTAGGCCGTCCAGGTGTCGCAAAGGGGGTGCATAAAAATAACACTAACTTTTTTTTCAAAAAGTGAAAAAAATCATAGCTTTCGAAAAAGATCTAAGACGAAAAAACAAAAAGTTATCTTTATTTGAAAAAAAAAAAGTTTTTCTGCCGCTTCGCCGGCCGCTGCCTTCGCTCGCTCGGCTCGCGCTGCGTTTTGCTCACAGTTCTAACTTAACCTAACCTAAAACGACTGTTAGGATCTCTTGGGCTCGGGGGGCGGCGGCGGGGGGCTGCGGCCCCGTCCCCCTGCTCCTCTGTTTTCATCCATTTGAACTGAATTCAGAACTTATAAAGTAAAAAAAAAAATTTGAGTCAACAGATCCTAAAAAAAATAAATTTTTGTGTCAACAGATCCTAAAAAAATTTTTTTGTTTACCATTGGATGTCTCTCAAATACCTTCGGGGACTGAATTCAGAACTTATAAAGTTAAAAAAAAATTTTTTGAGTTAACAGATCTCAAAAAATTTTTTTTGAGTTAACAGATCTCAAAAAAAATTTTTTTTTTACCATTCGATGTCTCTCAAATACCTCCGGGGTTATTAAAAGGGTATCAAAAATTTCAATAGATTTTGGCTGCGACGCACCATTTTCGAGATATTGACATTTTTATAAAATAATCATCTTCTGTACTTGTATTTATTCTGTGATGCCGGCACATGTCACGACCTGATCCATTCCTATCCCGTGTCTGTATCTGTGTCATCTGGCGTACTTCGACGCGTGTCATAAACACAAGTGTGGACGTCTCCTTGACACGCGAACAATTGCGAAATCCTTTGATAAAAACCGACTCTCGATGG